>KI569014.1:0-34932 GCA_000500245.1 Cronartium ribicola 11-2
GAGCCTGGCAGCGGCGCGTCCGCTGGCGCGCCGCTGCGCCTGACGGCCGTCGTCGGCTCAGCCGACGGTCGTCAGCTGCTCAAGGAGACGCGCGTAGGTGCGTCTCCGGAGGCGCTCGGCCTTGAAGTGGCCGAGGCAATGATCGCGCGCGGCGCTGATAAATTAGTTGCAGCGGTAAGAGAGCCGAGCTAAGGCGTGTTCAAGGGGAAGGAGGGTCAGGTTATGGGGAATTCTGCAGATTCGCACAAAGTGGGCAAAGTATTTCTAATAGGCGCAGGTCCCGGGCATCCTAAGCTCATCACCGTTCGGGGGCTGGAAGCTATTCAAAAGGCGGATGTTATCGTCTATGACCGCTTGGCAAGCCCAAGATTATTAAGACACCGTAAACAGGGCGCGCAGCTTATATTTGTAGGCAAGCTTCCGGATAAACATATGATGAAACAAGAAGACATCAACCAATTACTCGTGGATTTAGGTCGGGAAGGCAAAGTGGTTGCAAGGCTGAAAGGCGGCGATCCCAGCGTTTTCGGCCGGGTAGGTGAAGAGGCGGAGCTCCTTGCCGACTACGGAATCCCTTTTGAGATTGTGCCGGGCATTACTTCTTCTATCGCTGTTCCGGCATATGCCGGCATTCCGGTGACGCATCGCGATTTTACGTCTTCTTTCGCTGTAGTGACCGGCCACGAATATCCGAATAAAACATACTCCAAGCTGGATTGGGAGCATTTGGCCAAAGGCATTGGCACCATTGTTTTTTTAATGGGTGTAGCCAACCTTGAAGTGATCAGCAGCTTGCTGATCGAGCATGGCAAATTGCCGGAAACGCCGGTGGCGCTTATTCGTTGGGGGACTTGGGCTGAGCAGGAAACGCTGGTCGGCACTCTGCAGGATATTGCAGCCAGAGTAAAAGAAGCGAATTTCCAGTCGCCTGCAGTCATCATTGTTGGCGATGTTGTGAAGCTACGGGACAAGCTGGCATGGGTCGAAAAGCAGCCATTGTTCGGCAAAAGAGTGCTTGTGACGCGCGCGAGAGGGCAATCGAGCGAGCTTGCGGATATGATCGAGGATCTTGGAGGCGAGCCTGTTGAATTTCCGGTTATTCGGATGCAAAAAACAACCCGTCCCGAAGAACTTCAGAAGTTGGAGCATGCACTGCTTAAGCTCGACACCTACGACTGGGTCATCATCACGAGCGTGAATGGCGTCGATTTCTTTTTCGATCATTTACGTGAACGGCGAATGGATATCCGCGCATTGTCCAAGGCTAGAATTGCAGCCGTCGGGCCGAAAACCGCCGAGGCGCTTGAAAACCGCGGCCTGTTTGCAGAGGTTTTGCCGAGCCGTTATCAAGCAGAAGGGCTGCTTGAATCCTTGCTGCCGGAGCTGAAGGCTGGACAGAAGGTGCTGCTCCCGACTGCAGATATCGCCCGAGATGTCTTGCCCCGCAAGCTGTCAGAGATGGGGCTTGAGGTTACGGAGGTGGACACCTATGAGAATGTGTTGTCTACAGAAAACGGGGAAGAAGCGCTGTATCTTTTGCAAAATAAGGCTATTCATCTGATTACTTTTACTAGTTCATCGACGGTTCGCAATCTACTCGAAGCCATGCGCCAACTTGGTGTGGAGCGTCCGCTTGATCTGCTTGAAGGCGTAGAAACCGCCTGTATCGGGCCGAAAACTGCGGAGACGATGTCGGAATGCGGCATACCGATTACGTATATGGCCAAAGAAGCGACTATTGCTTCATTGGTAGAAAGCATTAGCAAACAGTAGGCTAAGCCAGCCTTATCTTTCAATAACATTTAGGAGGGAATTCTTCCATGAGCTTTCCAACAATAAGACACCGTCGACTGCGCGGTTCATCCGCCATGCGCAATCTTGTGCGCGAAACGCATCTTTCTGTACACGATTTGATTCAACCTATATTTGTAACACACGGCAGTCAGGTGAAAGAGGAAATTCCTTCCATGCCAGGTGTGTATCATTTTTCTCTGGATAGACTGGAAGAAGAACTGCAGGAAATTGCAGCGTTAGGAATCCCAGGCATACTTCTTTTCGGAGTGCCTGAAACAAAAGATGCTTGCGGATCTTCCGCTTATGCAGAGAACGGCATTGTGCAGCAGGCAACACGCCGCATTAAGGAGCTGCATCCGCAGCTGCTTGTAATCGCAGATACATGTCTGTGCCAATTTACGGATACCGGTCATTGCGGTGTAGTGAAGCACAATCATGTCACTCAATCCGTGGATATTGATAACGACGAGTCGCTTGAACTGTTAGTCAAAACGGCGGTATCGCAAGCTAGGGCCGGAGCCGATATTATTGCGCCTTCCAACATGATGGACGGTTATGTCGCTGCCATTCGGGAAGGATTGGATGCAGAAGGATATAGTCATATTCCCATTATGGCGTATTCTGTGAAATATGCTTCTGCTTATTACGGTCCCTTCCGAGACGCCGCGCATTCCACCCCTCAGTTCGGGGATCGCAAGACGTATCAAATGGACCCTGCCAACACCCGCGAGGCGCTTCGAGAAGCCGAAAGCGATGTGCTGGAAGGCGCTGATTTCCTAATGGTTAAGCCGGCGCTGGCTTACTTAGACATTTTGTCTGCATTGAAGCAGAACTTCGATTTGCCGTTAGTGGCCTATAACGTAAGCGCTGAATATTCAATGGTTAAGGCTGCTTCCGGCAACGGTTGGATCAACGAACGGGCTATTGTATTGGAGACGCTTATCGGTTTCAAACGTGCTGGCGCGGACATTATCCTTACTTACCATGCCAAAGACGCTGCGCGTTGGTTGAAGGAAACGTAAATAGGGCTCTGATATGGTTGGACGGGATAGATTATTCTATCCGGTCCTTTTTCTTTTGGTGAAGGCCTTAAATATTATTAGATGCATTATAGTGAGATACTTAGCCTCATATTTGTCAACGATTTGTCGGAATCTTAGACTCCTGCTAGGTTGTGACCGCTGGTGAATTGAGGCATAATGTAGGGGTATAGGCAAGTAACGGAAAATGGAGCTGCAGCACAAAATATTTATTTATACTAGGAAGGTGCACAATACATGGATTTTCAGGATCATCCCTTTATCAGAGCGTGCCGCAAACAGCCCGTTGATCGGCTGCCGGTGTGGTATATGAGACAGGCGGGACGTTACGACCCCGATTACCGTAAAATCAAAGAAAACTACTCGCTGCTTGAAATATGCGCACAGCCTGAATTGGCGGCTGAAGTCACGATGATGCCGGTGAAAAAACTAGGTGTGGACGCGGCAATACTATATTCCGATATTATGAATCCGGTCGCATCATTAGGCATACAGTTCGATATTGTGAAAAATGTCGGTCCGGTTATAGATAATCCGATACGTTCTGCAGCCGATGTGGCTAGATTGAAGCCAATTGACGTTGACCGCGATTTGTCACATGTGATCGAGACGATTCGCATTCTGGATCGTGAGTTGACGGTACCTCTTATTACATTTGCAGGCGCGCCGTTCACGATAGCCAGTTATTTAATTGAAGGCCGACCTTCCAAAAGCTACATACGCACCAAAGAGATGATGTACAGCGAGCCTCAGGTATGGTTTGCTTTGATGGATAAATTGGGTGATATGGTCATTTCTTATCTGCGTGCGCATATTGCAGCAGGGGCAAAGGCCGTTCAACTGTTTGACAGTTGGGTCGGCGCGCTTGCGCCAGTTGACTTTCAAACGTTCGTGCTGCCTACGATCGAGCGTATCTTTCAAGGCCTTGCGGATTTACCGCAGCCGAAAATCTATTTCCCTGGTGTAAGCTCAGGGGAGCTGTTGCCGACACTCAAGAGGTTGAAAGCGGATGTAATCGGACTTGATTGGCGAGTTCCGATCAATGAAGGCCGCCGCCGTCTGGGCGAACAATTTGCCGTTCAAGGCAACTTGGATCCGTATGTGCTGACAGCGCCGATGTCTGTGATCGAGCGCCATGCCAAAGCGATTATGGACGAGGGTATGGAGCGCGAGGGCTTTATTTTTAACTTGGGACATGGTTTATTTCCTGAAGCTTCGTTGGATAAACTGCGTGAGTTGACCCAATATATACATGATTATTCGTCAAGTGCACTTTCAAAGCTGACAGAGAGCAAGGGAGTGTAAATAGGATGAGCAAACCTCGAAAAATTGGCGTACTGGTGATGTCTTACGGCACACCGGAAAGTTTAGACGGCATTGAAGCCTATTATACGCATATTCGCCGCGGGCATCCGCCGACATCGGAACAGCTTGCCGATTTGACACATCGCTACGCGTCCATCGTTGGCGGTGTATTTCCGCTTCGGTCTAATACGAATAATCAAGTGCAAGCCTTGGAAGAAACGCTTAACCGAGAACACCCTGAGCTTAGTTTTCGATGCTATCAAGGGCTGAAGCACGCTGCTCCTTTTGTCGAAGATGGCGTAGAAGCCATGGTGCGTGACGGCATTGAGGAAGCCGTGGGCATTGTACTGGCGCCTCACTATTCCTCAATGAGCGTAGGCAGTTATACGAAAAGAGCTCAGGATAAAGCGGAAGAATACAGTTTGCCGATCTCGTTCGTGCTCAGCTATCATCTGCATCCAAAGTTGATTGAAGCTTTAAAGCAGCGTGTATCTGATGCATTAGAACGTTTCAAAGATGTGCCGCGCGAAAGCATTCGTGTCATATTCTCAGCGCACAGCTTGCCGGAGAAAATTCTCGAGATGAACGATCCGTATCCGGATCAGCTGCTGGCTTCGTCAAGGGCGGTTGCTGAACAACTGAATATCTCCAATTGGCAGTTTGCTTGGCAGAGTGCCGGGCGAACAAGAGAACCATGGCTGGGTCCGGATATTATGGACGTTCTTCGGACGATTAAAGCGGAAGAAGGGGTTACACATACGCTGCTGTGTCCTATTGGGTTCGTGTCCGATCATTTGGAAGTGCTCTATGACATTGATATCGAGTGTCAACAGTTGGCTGGAGAACTGGGCATGAAGCTCGAAAGAACAGCCTCGCTCAACATCGATCCGTTATATATAGAAACGTTAGGCGACGCTGTATTTACACAATTGAAAGCAGCAGATGGGCGCTAAAAGAAGTCTAAAAAGAGGCTGATTAGAATGACAGACATGGTTAGAAAAAAAGCCGTCATTATCGGAGGCGGCATTACCGGTTTAAGCGCGGCCTTTTATTTAATGAAGCAGGCTGAAGTGGACGGTGTGCCAGTCGATATTACACTTGTGGAGAAATCGGCTGTGCTGGGCGGTAAAATCGCAACCTTGGAACGGGACGGCTTTGTCATCGAGAAAGGTCCTGACTCTTTTCTTGCTCGTAAACTTCCAATCATTGAACTGTCCCGTGAATTGGAGTTGGAAAATGAGCTGACAGGCACAAATCCCGCAGCTAAAAAGACTTATATACTTCGAAAAGGCAAACTGCACAGCATGCCCAAAGGCTTAGTACTGGGTATTCCAACGCAAGTAAAACCATTTATGACTACGGGCTTAGTATCACCTCTTGGCAAACTGCGCGCAGCTATGGATATGGTGCTGCCAAAGCGCAAATCATTGTCGGACGAGTCGCTCGGGGGCTTTTTGGAACGAAGGCTTGGCAAAGAAGTATTGGAAAATATAGCAGAGCCGCTGTTAGCTGGCATTTATGCAGGCAATACCTATGAACTGAGTATCCAAGCTACATTTCCGCACTTTCAAGAGATGGAACGACAGCATCGCAGTCTAATTCTAGGCATGATGACGGGTAATAAGAGTACGGCAGAGCTGTCCTCAACTTTGCCTCCTGCCGCAAGGAACTCAGTTTTTCTGACCTATCGGAAGGGTCTAAGCCACTTGGTGAAGGCGCTTGAACAGGCGCTGCTTAAAGGCGGGGTGACCGTCATGACAGGAACGCAGGTGAGGTCGATCGACAACCAGTCACGAATCCAAGTTGATGATCCTGCTCAACACCGTTACAGAATTAATCTGGAGGGAAATGAGTCTCTGGATGCGGATTCCCTGATTGTGACAACCCCTGCCGCACAAATGGCACAATGGTTCTCGCAACTGCCAACCTCAGAACATTTTAAACAGATGACGTATGTATCCGTGGCGAATGTGATTCTATCCTATGACCGTGAAGATGTTCAGGGGCATTTGGACGGATCGGGCTTCTTGGTGCCGCGCGGTGAAGGGCGATTTATTACGGCTTGTACTTGGACATCGGCCAAATGGCTGCACACAGCGCCGGAAGGCAAAGCTCTTCTTCGTTGTTATGTTGGAAGATCCGGCGATGAACGCTGGATTGGGATGAGTAATGAGGAACTTGCGGAGAATGTCCAACGTGATTTGAAGGAATTGATGGGCATTGAAGCCGTGCCGGCGTTCGTAGAAATTACTCGATTGATGCATTCCATGCCGCAGTACCCAGTCGGGCATTTAGAGAAGATCAACGCTTTTCGCAATGAGTTGTCCCAGCAGATGCCGGGCGTATTCGCTACAGGAGCAGCCTTCCATGGTGTAGGGCTCCCGGATTGTATACGTCAAGGTAAAGAAGCTGCGATAGCTGCCGCAGCCAAATGGAGGCATTAACAGGTTTAGCTGCAAAAAAAAAAGCGCGTTATCCGCGCAGCTTCGTTAGATCAATACTTAGGTCATTTGGTGTCAGCACGATGATTCCTTTTTCTTGCAAATCACGAATAACCTGCATTAACGAGCCTTTTTGCACACCGGCCATCAGCGAAATTTCATCGTAATTCAGCACCATTTTGACACTAATCATGTTGCCGTTTCGTTTGCCGTGCTTGTTAGCAAGCAGGATCAGATTCTTAATGACCCGTGTCCGCGCATCCAGGAATGTCAAATCGTGAACATGCTGGTTCGTGTCACGAAGTCTATGGCTCAGCTCCTGCATGATGGCGAAGGAGATCTCGAAGTTAGCGCGCAGGACTTCAATAAATTCATCGCCGAGAAGCGTAATCAGCGTGCTGTCCTCTAGCGTCGCTGCCGATGCGGAACGCGGTTGACCATCAATCAGCGATAATTCGCCGAAGCTGTCGCCGCCTTTGAAAATGGACAAGATTTTCTCTTCTTGGCTTACTGCCGAGGTGTAAATTTTGACGGACCCGCTTAAAACGATATAAAAGACTGAACCGAATTCTTTCTCTTGAAATAGAACCGTTCCGGCTTTAAATGATTTCTTATTGCATATGTTTGCGATCGCTATAAGCTGCTCGGTGTTTAATTTTGAGAAAAGGGGAACTTTCTGCATATACTCTAGCATGGTATCGCCTCATTAGATTAAAATAATTACATATAGTGTACCATAAAAAAGAGGATAGGTGTGTCAACTTATGACGAATATTGGCAAAAAAAGAGAAGACAAACGTTCTGCAGCGGCATTTGCTGAAGCTAAAAATCTCATTCCCGGCGGAGTGAACAGTCCGGTTCGCGCTTTTAAATCCGTAGGCTTAACGCCCTTGTTCATCGAACGCGGCAGCGGTTCCCGTGTTTATGATATTGATGGCAATTCATTCATTGACTATGTTGGCTCATGGGGTCCGCTCATTTTAGGTCATGCGCATCCCGATGTGATCGAAGCCGTACAACGTATGGCAGCCAAAGGCACATCTTTTGGAGCGCCAACCGAAATAGAGACGCTGATGGCCAAACTGGTTGTAGAGCGGGTGCCATCAATTGATATCGTAAGGATGGTCAACTCGGGTACGGAAGCGACGATGAGCGCGCTGCGGTTGGCTAGAGGCTTTACAGGCCGCAGTAAAATTATGAAATTCGAAGGCAGCTACCACGGACATGCGGATGCACTGCTTATTAAGGCAGGTTCAGGCGTGGCAACACTGGGTTTGCCGGACAGCCCAGGCGTGCCTGAAGGCGTTGCCGTTAACACAATTACAGTGCCATACAATGATTTGGCTGCTGTAAAACAGGTGTTCGAGCGCTTTGGGGAAGAGATCGCAGCTATTATCGTCGAGCCGATTGCCGGCAATATGGGTGTCGTTCCTCCGCAAGCAGGTTTTCTTGAGGGGCTTCGCGAGGTGACCAAGCAGTATGGTTCCCTGCTCATTTTCGATGAAGTGATGACTGGCTTCCGAGTTGGATTGAACTGTGCGCAGGGACTGTTTGGCGTGACTCCGGATCTAACTTGTCTTGGCAAAGTTATAGGCGGCGGGCTTCCAGTGGGCGCATACGGCGGACGGCGTGACATTATGGAGCAGATTGCGCCAAGCGGCCCGATCTACCAGGCAGGGACTCTGTCAGGCAATCCTCTGGCTATGATCGCCGGCTATACGACGCTTAAGCTGCTCGGCGAGCCTGGCGTGTATGAAGAGCTGGAGCGTCAATCGGCCAAGCTGGAGGCTGGTTTTGCTGCTAATGCTGCGGAAGCAGGCGTACCAAGCACGATAAACCGTGTCGGCTCCATGGTGTGTCCTTTTTTTACAGAAGTAAAAGTTGTTAATTACGAAACGGCTAAAACATCTGATTTAAGCCGGTTTACCTCCTATTTTGGCCATTTGCTCGATCTTGGCGTCTCCGTTGCGCCTTCGCAGTTCGAAGGCATGTTCGTCTCAGCGGCGCACAGTGATGCGGATATTGCACATACGATTGAAGCGCACCGTGAGGCGCTGCGGCGGTTATAGGTTCGCACAAAAGTTTCCCTAATAAATTAACATAATAAAAGGGTCTTAGTTACAAGCAGTATTTACTGTTTGTAACTAAGATCCTTTTACTAATATTTGATTTAAATATGAAATGCATTATTCTATATTAATAGTATAAATTTGTAAATTTATCGTTAAACTATTGTGTTCAGAAACTTAATAGCAAACCATTAAACAGGGTTATTAGTGTGGCAGAATTAAAAACTGGTCAACTTTACAAACGTGAATGGGGATTTCTGAGTTCCATAAGTGTATTCAGTCTGTAGGTAAGACGTGGACTTAGATTAGACATATAAAAATCGCCCCCCTCCTAACTAAAGTGTTCAGGAGGGAGGCGATTCATTTTTAGAATGTTTTTCCTAAGGCTTCACCGTAGGGCTCGCATCAGGATTCACGCTAGCGTTAGGGCTAGAAGATCCCGTCGGTGATACGCTAGGGTTCGGAGATCCTGAACCAGTTGGACTTGGATTTGGCGAACCTGGTGTGCTGCTCGGGCTTTCACTAGGCACAGGGCTGCCGCTGCTTTCCGGTTTTCTCGTTGCTGTTGGTGTGGGCTTTGGTGTTGGCGTTGTCTTTGGTTTATTTTTGAGTTCTTGTTGGAATTGAGGGTGATCAAAAGCGCCGCCTGGATTGATATACGTCAAGCCCGCCCAGATGTTGGGTACTACCACTTTACTTGGATCATCAAAAACGAGCAGTGCTGAAGGCAACCTTCGTTCGCCGTAACGGCTGGCAGGTTTCGTAATCAGTTCACCGCCTACAACCATTTCCGATGAAGCGCCGCCGTCCAAGAAACCGGCATTAACCGCACCTTCTTGGAGCATTAAGTCTTGAACATCCTTCAGAGATGCCCCGATACTGTGGGTTTGGCGGCCATCGATGACCATAATGATGATGACGCCGTCCGCTCTTTGGCCGATCGCGGTGCGCGGATTACGGCCGTCTCCTTGAATCGGCAGCGGTTTACCGTTGGCGATAACCCTCGGATAGAAAGACACAGCATCTTTCACATTCATTTTAAGCAATTCGTCAATCGAGTATTTTCCGATAATGAGCTTGCCGTCTTTGTCAAAAGCAACCACATGCTGCGGGACTGTTCCATTTTCGCTAGTGAACAAGATGTTGCCGCCCGACATAATGACGCCGATTGGTGCAAAGCCGTTGCCGAGCCCATCAGGATCGTCGAAGCCGCCGGCGTTGATGCCCGCAACTGCGCCAGTTCGCTGTACCATGGAAGTAATGCGCTCGCCTTCGCCAGCTTTATTCGGTACGACAACGCGAAGCGCTTTTGGATCGTAGACATACATCTTTTTGCCTACCCATCCTGAGCCTGAAATATCTTCAACTTTGATCAAATCGCCAACATGATGTTTAATGTTAATCGCATTGAGATCCTGCGGTTCTTTGGAATTATTATCGCTCATGATCATCATGCTGTTAATCATTTCATCCCGCTTCTTAACGCCTACGAGAATCCAAGCCCAGCTGCGATGCTGTGTTGCAATTATGGTATCCGCCAAAGTAAGGCGAAGATTAGTGCCAAGGGGTGTCAAAAATAGAAAGCTGGATGACAAAAACGCAGCTAAAGCCATCGTCATCAGGGTGCGTTTCAGCCAGCTCCATCCTTGTAATTGTCTATACATGGATAATGCTATATTCAAGGGAATCTCTCCTTCTCTATCTATCACTAGGAATTCAATTTTTTCTAAACAAGTAGACTTCATTTTAACATATTTGAATTTCATAAAGACATGGTAATTTGTTAAAATAAATGTAGATTCTATGAAAATGAGGTTGTTTCCAAGTGAAAACTTATTATATTTTGGGCTATCCGCTCAATATGTTGGTGATTTTGGCAGTATTTGGCGTAGTTTGGTTGTGTCTATGGGTCTCTTATGAAAAAGGCAGAAAAAACAAATGAATATTTACCGCAAAGGAGAATGGCTGTCGTGCGCCCTGCCCGCAGAGCATCCGATTCTGAAGCAAACGGGTTCTGCTATAGAGTTCGAGGTCATCCGGACTTTTGTGCCTATGACGTTGAAATTTTGGAAAAGGTTACAGGGGAGCGGCGGTGTTCGAGTAACAGGCAATCAATTGATGCTGCAGCTGTTTCCGGCAGAACAGGCGCAGTTTGAAGCGCAGTGGCATCCTGTCGAGGTCGTCTATGAAGACGATTTCTGCATGGTTGTAGTTAAGCCGGCAGGCATGAAGGTGCATCCGACAAGCCACGGCGAATCAGGGACGCTCGCGAATGCAGTTGCCGCTTATTATGAAGAAACCGGACAAGTATGCGCTGTCAGGCACATTCATCGTCTTGATGAAGATACTTCAGGCGCTGTGCTCTATGCCAAGAATGAATTCGCTCATATTGGGCTAGACGAAGCGATGCGGGAGAAACGTGTAAGCAGGCAGTATGCGGCACTTGCGCACGGTCATATGAAAGAAGTGTCAGGCGTCATTCGCGCAGCGATAGGACGTGACCGGCACCATCCGTCGCGGCGCAGAGTTAGTCCGAGCGGGGACGAAGCCGTTACGCATTATGA
Source organism: Cronartium ribicola 11-2 (assembly GCA_000500245.1). Taxonomy (NCBI): domain Eukaryota; kingdom Fungi; phylum Basidiomycota; class Pucciniomycetes; order Pucciniales; family Coleosporiaceae; genus Cronartium; species Cronartium ribicola. Next base: position 11,214 of record KI569014.1, read on the forward strand.
GGTTCTCGAGTGGTTGAAGGACGCGACACTGGTAGAGCTGCGTCTGGAAACGGGAAGGACGCATCAAATACGCGTTCATCTAAGCTATCTTGGACATCCGCTGATAGGTGACGATTTATATGGCGGACGCCCTGTGCTTGGCATGAGCAGGCAGGCCTTGCATGGCAGGCTGCTGCGGTTTCCGCACCCTTTTACAGGACAAATGATAGAATCGGAAGCGCCATATCCGGATGATTTTGCAGCCCTGAGGACCCATTTGCAAAAAATATAGTCATGCCGCACCCCCTCTTCCCATATAATTCTACAGACGAATGGGTCTTGGACTTTTTCATGAAGGGAGGGCGAACGGGGTGACCGAGCATAACGGATTAAGATTTGATATTTACGAACGGGTTCATTTACCCGAAGAAGCGGTAGGTATACAGGAACTGAATGAGGTGGAGCTTGTTCCGCACATCCAAGTTCTACCCCAGCAGGATCAAGCGTTGTTAAGAGGGAATTTACTGCTCACTGGGCAGTATATCGGCGGTGATACGCAGGATCAACGATCGCTTGAGCACTGGATTCCGGTTGAAATTACATTGCCTTTAAGCCGGGTACAAAATGTAGGGGACATTCGCGTCGAAATTGAACATTTTGACGTGGACTTACTGTCATCCCGCAATTTGAACGTAAACGGTGTGCTGACTTTGCATGGCGTTGATGTCGAGAATGTGCCGATTGATGGCGGTTGGAAGAATGAAGAGACGATTTTTAAGTATGTGCCTGATGCTTCTACAGAGGCAAATGTGTCAACATCTTCATTGCTGCAGGAGCCTTACTCATCTGAGGCTTATGCGCAACAAGCCGAATTATTCCGCGCGCCTCTAACACAAACGCCTTTTTACCAGGATGGAACTTCTCGGCCGTATCATCCTATTGCCCAGCCGTATCAGCAGAACGAACAGGAGCGTCTAGCTGACCAACAAGCGAATCCGCAGGAACAGCCGCTCATACAATCTTATGCTGAACCTCAGCCTGAATCACCCCAACAGACTGAAATTCAACCGCAATCAACATGGCAAGCACCGCACAATCCGCAGCCTTTTGATTACCAGTCGGAAGCTCAGCAGCAGTGGCGTCAAATTTACCAGCAGCCATATCAACAGCCTTACCAACAACCATTCCAGCCATCGTACCAGCCTAATTTGGACATATCATATCAGCAGTTCAACCAGCAGCCTTACGTGCAGCCCAATCAGCAGTTCAACCAGCAGCCTTACGTGCAGCCCAATCAACAGCCCTTTCAGCAGCCGTCTTATGAGCAACCCAATCAACAGCCCTTTCAGCAGCCGTCCTATGAGCAACCCAATCAACAATCCTATGATCAGGCTTTTGAGCATGAGCGGCTACAGCCGGAATGGCCTACGCCATTAAACGAACAGTCGGCGCAATCGGATAGCAGCTGGCATGCCAGTTATCAGCGGGAAGCAGAGCTTGAATCCGAGCTTACTAACGCTGCAGGTACGGCTGTATTGCCTGAGCAAGAAAGGCCTGTTGGCATCAAAACGCTTCTGCACAGCTCCCAGAACGAGCAGCGCCGTATCGAAGCTCAGTCGGCGCAAGCAAACAGTGCGGCACACGAATCTCGTGCGGATGCACTGGAGTGGAAACGGCTGTTCCTGAACGCCGAAGGCGAGAGCCAGCAGCAGTTCCGCAAGCTTCGGCTCGTGATCGTGCAGCAGGGAGAAGTGCTCGAGCAAATCGCCAAACGCTGCGGCATCAATCAGCGTGAGCTCCAGCTGTACAACAAGCTGGGTGATCAACTGCTTAGCGCAGGCCAGATTCTATATATCCCGAGGTAACGAGGTAATACATAACCCCTTTGAGCTGGTCTTTGACTGGCATGAAGGGGTTTCGTTTGCATGTTAGACCATCAAAAATAGGCGCCGCAACTGAAATAAAGGTTGGAGTTATGAATTGAAGCAAAAATGGTTAGGATGTTAAGGAGTTCTCTTACATATTGACTCACCCGTCAAATATGATTATCATATGTTGTAAATGTAACCAATTTAACATGTTATGTTGATGGGGAGTAGTAAGCTGTTAATCCTTCAGAGAGCGGAATGCAAGCGCTGGAAAATTCCGCAGGATATGAGCCAGCCGAAGTCGCCCTGGAGTAGCAGCGTGAACGGACGAACGTTCCAGCTCTTAAGCGTTTTCTGAATGAAGATGCGCTAATGCTTGAATATTCTATGCCCTAGCGTGTGCCGGCCGCAGCCGTTATCTGCTCAGAGTGTCATCCGCACAGTATTAGTTAATTGGCTAATAGCCTTGCAGATGAAATGAAGGTGGTACCACGGAAGTTATATCCTTTCGTCCTTTTTAGGGCGGAAGGATTTTTTATGTTTGCAGCAAGCATAGCCATTTTTAAAGATTAATTGGGCTTTTTATAGGAAAGGGAGGAACAATAATGACTGAACCGCATACGCAGCCAAACACCGCGATGCCGACAACCTATGATCCGACGCAAGCGGAAAAGAAATGGTATGATTATTGGATTCACAACGGATTTTTCCATGCGGGTCAAAGACCGGACGCCGACACATACACGATCGTTATTCCGCCTCCTAACGTCACGGGAATGCTGCATATTGGCCATGCGCTGGACTGCACGCTGCAGGATATTTTGATCCGCACCAAAAGAATGCAGGGCTTTGACGCTTTATGGCTGCCAGGGTCTGATCATGCGGGCATCGCAACACAAACAAAGGTAGAGCAAAAGCTTCGCGAGGACAACATAACGCGCCATGATCTTGGGCGTGAGAAATTCCTGGAGAAAGTGTGGGAATGGAAGGAACTTTACGCAGCTACGATTCATGAACAATGGGCGAAAATGGGCTTTTCTCTGGATTATTCCCGCGAGCGTTTCACTTTGGATGCGGGTTTATCGCAAGCCGTTCGAGAGGTGTTCGTTAAGCTCTTCAACAAAGGGCTTATTTATCGCGGCAACTATATTATTAACTGGGATCCGGCAGCGCGTACCGCACTTTCCGATATTGAAGTGGAATACAAAGAAGTGCAAGGTGCGCTCTATCATTTAGAATATAAAACGAAAGACGGCAGCGTTTCAATTGTAGTTGCTACAACCCGCCCTGAGACTATGCTTGGCGATACAGCTGTGGCTGTACATCCGAAGGATGAGCGATATAAGCATCTCATAGGCAAGACAATTGTTCTGCCTGTTAGCGGCCGTGAAATCCCGATTATCGCAGATGATTATGTTGAGATGGAATTTGGCTCCGGTGCGGTAAAAATTACGCCTGCCCATGATCCGAACGACTTCGAGCTCGGCAATCGTCACAATTTGCCGCGTGTGCTGGTCATGGACGAATCCGGCACCATGAACGAACATGCAGGTCCATACCAAGGGATGGACCGCTTTGCCTGCCGTAAGCAAATCGTTCAAGATCTGAAAGAGCAAGGCGTGCTTATTAAAATTGAAGAGCATGTCCATCAAGTAGGGCATAGCGAGCGGAGCGGGGCGGTCATTGAGCCGTACCTGTCTACGCAGTGGTTCGTGAAGATGAAGCCGCTGGCTGAGGCTGCAATAGAAGCGCAGAAGTCAGGCAATGGCGTTAATTTCGTTCCGGATCGTTTTGAGAAAATCTATTTGCATTGGATAGAAAATGTGCGCGATTGGTGTATTTCCCGACAATTATGGTGGGGTCACCGTATTCCTGCATTTTATTGCTCTGACTGCGGACATATCCATGTTTCTCACGAAGATGCGACTTTTTGCGAAGCTTGCGGAAGCTTGAATCTGCGTCAAGATGAGGATGTGCTGGATACCTGGTTCTCTTCCGCGCTATGGCCTTTCTCCACGATGGGTTGGCCGAATACGGATGCCGAAGATTTCAAGCGTTTCTATCCAACTAGTGTGTTAGTAACTGGCTATGACATCATTTATTTCTGGGTAGCCCGGATGATTTTTACCGCTTTGGAATTTACAGATCAAGTACCGTTTAAAGATGTGCTGGTTCACGGCTTGGTTCGTGACAGCGAAGGCCGCAAAATGTCCAAATCGCTGGGTAACGGCGTTGATCCGCTTGAAGTTATTGAGAAATATGGCGCGGATGCAATGCGCTACATGCTGTCCACTTCCTCTACGCCGGGTCAAGATTTACGTTTCCGTTGGGAGCGGGTAGAACAGGCGCGTAATTTTGCCAATAAAATATGGAATGCGTCCCGATTTGCACTGATGAACCTGGAAGGCTTCACAGCGGCGGATATCGATATAAGCGGCAGCCTTGGCACTGCGGACCGCTGGATATTGCATCGATTGAACGAAACGGTCCGCGATGTGACACGGCTTATCGACCTCTATGAATTTGGTGAAACAGGCCGATTGCTCTATAATTTTATTTGGGACGATCTTTGCGACTGGTATATCGAGTTCAGCAAGCTAAGCTTATATGGCGAGGATGCCGCGGCCAAGAAAACAACCCAATCCGTGCTAGCTTATGTATTGGACCGCACACAGCGTCTTATTCATCCGTTCATGCCATTTATTTCAGAGGAAATTTGGCAGCACTTGCCGCATGAAGGACAGACGATTACGCTTGCTTCCTGGCCTGTTTATGACTCAGCTTTTGAGGCGCCTGAGGCTGTACGTGAGATGGAGCTGTTAATGGATATTATTCGCTCTGTGCGGAATATCAGGGCTGAAGTAAATGTGCCGATGAGCAAAAAAGTAGAGCTGCTGGTGAAACCGGCTAGCCTGGAAATACAGCAGATTTTACAAAACAACGAAGAGTATATTCGCCGTTTCAGCAATACATCGAGCTTAGAGATAGATGCCGATCTTCATTCTCCGGACAAAGCAATGACCACTGTTGTTACAGGCGCAGAGCTGTTCCTGCCGCTTGCCGGCTTAATTGACATTGCACAGGAGATCTTGCGGCTTGAGAAGGAAATACAATCTTTAACCGGTGAAGTGGAGCGTATTGAGAAGAAGCTTTCCAACGAAGGGTTCATAGCAAAAGCACCAGCCAAGGTCATCGATGAAGAAAAAGCAAAGATGGCTGATTATGCTGATAAGCGCGATAAAGTGGAAGCCCGTTTGACAGAACTGAAAGGATGAGCAACATGACGGATAGAGAACAAGAACATCTGGCAGCAGTGGTTCCACCATTTGCCGCCTATCAGGATGCTGTCGATTGGATCGTCGGTCGTGTGTCGTTCGGTATAAAGCCTGGTCTGGATCGCATTGAAGCGCTTATGGAACGATTTGGGCATCCGCATCGCCGTTTAAAATTTATTCATGTGGCTGGGACGAATGGGAAAGGCTCTACTTGTGCTTTTCTTAGTAGTGCCCTCCAAACCTTTGGGTACGATGTCGGTGTGTTTACTTCGCCTTATATAGAGAAATTTACGAACCGTATTAAATATAATGGTCAGGATATTCCTGAGGATGAGCTGTTGCGGCTTACGAATTTGATCAAGCCTCATGTGGATGAGATCAGCGATTCCGAGCTAGGTTCCGTAACTATGTTCGAAATTTGCACAGCCATTACGCTGCTTTATTTTGGCAAAGTAGTGTTTCCGGATTATGTTGTATGGGAGACAGGTCTCGGAGGCAAGCTCGACGTGACGAATCTTGTAACGCCGATCGTGTCTGTCATCACGAATGTAGGCCATGACCATATGGATATTTTGGGGAATTCACTTGAAGAAATAGCGGCGCAAAAAGCAGGCATCATAAAGTCGGGCGTGCCTGTCGTCAGCGCGGTTACTCAACCTGAAGTGATCGAAGTAATCCGAAAAGAAGCGATCAGCAAAAAGTCGACTTTGTATTTGTTAGGCGATCAGTTTCGTTACGAGCAAGGTGAAACCGCGGAAAACTTACAAACCATGCAGTTTTATGGTCCGTTCCGCAACATTCCGAATGTTGCGCTGTCTATAAACGGAGCTCATCAACAAGCGAATGCCGCTGTTGCACTTATGACACTTGAAGTGCTGCGCCAGTTTTATGCGCTTATCATCGAAGAAGACGATCTGTACCGAGCTTTCAAGATGACGTTATGGCCGGGCCGTCTTGAGATGGTGGCGCAAGAACCGCGTATTTTGCTCGATGGCGCGCACAATCCGGAAGGCGCAGAAGCATTGGCTGCTGCGCTCAAGGAAATATATCGCTATAAGAGGCTTCATTTTCTCATAGGCATGGTGTCGAAAAAGAATCATTACGGGTATTTAAGGCATATACTACCATTGGTGGATACTTTGATTGTTACGGAGCCTGACATTCATCGTAAAGAAAGTGCGGAACAGCTCGCCGCTGCAGCGGAGGAGATTAAACGCGAGCTCGGCGCTCGCGCAGACATCAGTGTGGAAGCGGATTGGAAAAAGGCGCTCCGAATGGTAACGGATCGAACGGAGCAGGCAGATTTGGCGGTCGTCTCAGGTACGCTGTATCTCATTTCCGATGTTCGTTCTTGGATCTTGTACGCAACCGATTCTGAAAAGGGATGGTGAGAACGGCATGAATACATTTGAACATGTACATTTTATAGGTATCGGCGGATACGGCATGAGTGCGATTGCCAAGGTGTTGCTAGAAATGGGCTACCAGGTTTCCGGTTCCGATCTGGTTCCTCAGGAGCTGACTGAGAAGCTGATAGCTAAGGGCGCGCAGGTGTTTATCGGACACGAAGCGGCGAATGTCAATGGTGCCGATCTGGTTGTATACTCTACGGCTTTATCAAAAGATAATGTGGAGATGGTAGCGGCGGAGGAGCTCAAAATTCCGATCATCCACCGTTCGCAAATGCTGGCCAGATTGATGGATGAACGCAAGGGCATAGCTGTAGCAGGCGCTCACGGCAAAACAACTACATCTTCAATGATAGCGCTTGTGATGGAAATCTGCGGTACAGACCCGACCTATATTATTGGCGGTGAAATTATGAATGTCGGCAGCAATGCCAAAGCGGGCAAAGGCGAATATGTGGTTGCAGAGGCTGATGAAAGTGACGGCACCTTCTTGCAATATCACCCTACGCTGGCAATCGTGACAAACATAGAAGCGGATCATTTGGAAAATTACAATAGCAATTTTGAGAACCTGAAGAAAGCCTATGCCCAATTCTTGAGCCAAGTGAAGGCAGCCGGCAAAGCGATTGTATGCAAGGACGACGAGCATATTAGAGACTTGTTGCCTCAGGTGAAGAGTGAAGCAATCACATTCGGCATTGACAGTCTGGATGCTGATTATGTAGCGGAAAATATTACGCTCGGCGATCGTAAGGTTTCCTTTGACGTGCGGTACCGTGAACAACAATTAGGCCGAATCGAACTTTCAGTTCCAGGGCGCCATAACGTATATAACGCATTAGCAACACTTATATCTTGCATGGAAGCCGGACTCGCATTTGACAAGATTGCAGAAGCGATCAAAGCGTTTAGGGGCGCAAAGCGCCGCTTCCAAGTACTTGGGGAAGTAAATGATATCCTCGTCATTGACGACTATGCGCATCATCCTACGGAGATTCAGGCTACGATATCTGCCGCTAAAGCGACCGGAAAGCCAATGATTGCTGTATTCCAGCCGCAGCGGTATACCCGTACTTTTTATTTGTTTGAACAATTCAGCAGAGCGTTTGGCGAAGCCGATCAAGTGATCATCACTGATATCTACTCGCCTGCGGGAGAGAAGCAGATCGAAGGCGTCTCATCAGCGAAGCTCGTAGAATTGATCGCTACAAACAGCAATAAGAATGTGCTGTACATTCCCACTCGCGATGAAGTGCTGACGTATTTGAAACAACATGTGAAACGCGGTGAGCTTGTGCTCACAATGGGCGCCGGTGACATCTGGAAGGCTGCAGACGGGCTGGCCAAATGGCTTCAGCAAGAAGCAGAAGTATAATAAATAGTTAATGGGCTGTTCCTGGGCAGAGTAGTTTGCTGCCATAGGAGCAGCCCTTTTTATTTTAAAGGACTCTGCAATCTTCGGTCATAATCTAATTCTCTCAAACATAATCTAGTAAAAAAGGTGAACAAGCGTTGGCTCCACAAAAACTTTTAGGAGAGAAGAGAATGAGCAAAAATACGATAACCGTACGGTTTGATGATGTCGGCAGGCAAATCGCGCTTAATAATAGAACGCAAGCGAATATGGATAATAACGATGAGACTGAATATCCTTCGCATCCCGTATCGATAGAGCCAATATCGGTAGTGCAGGCTTCGACTTCCACCCTGCAGCTAAATCAATATACGAGCGATTTTGGAAGCTGGGAAAGTCCTTTTGGAAGAACGGAAATTAACAAAGATCACTTGGATGCTGTTTTTCATCAAATGGAAGATGAGCCGCTGCGCATGGATACCGTAAGAAGAGAAGTAACTTATCAAAAAAGAAGTTCCGGTGCAGCATGGGCACGTATCGTAACATCGGTAGCAGGAGCAGTTGTGACAGGTGCTGTATTTGGATTATTCGTGTTGTCACAGTTTTCTAAAGATAGCGATGCAGCACTGAAACAAAGTGATAATTCGCTTCCTGCAATAGCCTCGCCATCTGCCGCAAAAACCAACCAATCAACAGGTATAAATGCTACTGATAAAAGTAAGGATCAGAATTTACCGACGCTGGCAAGCCCAAGCCAAGCCGCAACGTCTACGGGGACTGTTCTTGCCGTGTCCATACCTGCTCGCTCATATGCTTTCTTGCAGCATGGTGTATTTGCGACTCCGCAAGCGGCATTAAGTGCTGAAGATGTGCTTAAAAAGAAAGGACTGTCTTATGTAGCCGAACAAGGAGATAAAACATATGTTTACATAGGATTTGCAGCAAGTAAGGACGAAGCGCAAACCTTGAGCAGTCAAATTGCAGCCAAAAAGGTCGAAGTTTTTGTAAAAAACTTGGATCTTCCTGCCATCTCTAAGGTAAAAGGGGTAAAGACGCCAGCAAGCAGCCTCAACGATTGGTTCGATCGCGGCAGTAAGCTAATCACTATGATGAGTGCGACAGTTCTTGTACATCTGGACGAAGCGTCTCCAACCGGGCTTGATGATACCACAACTGCTGCGATTGCAGATGCTAAAAGCGGATGGACAGCAGCTGCGACGACGGTCTCAAGCGGGCTGCCTGCAGCGGCGCAACCCTTGTCAGCCAAGATGAAAGTAGGAATAGAGACAGCCGTAACTGCACTGCAGAATTATAACAAATCGCCTTCCATGTCCAAATTGCTGGAAGCGCAATCCGGCATGATGACTTACATCCTCGCAGAGAAAGAGCTTCGTAAAGTCTTATCCGCATAAGATAGAGAAAGATCATAAAATAAATTCATCTGACACATAGTAACCATTAGGTGCCAAGAAAGGTAACAGGGCATTGGCAATTAACCGGATAAAATGAAAAACCTCGATATCAAGTTGCATATCGAGGTTAAGTTTATGATGGTAAAGTGCTGACTGACCCGTTGTTTACTTATTGTATACAGCTGCGAAACGGTCCAAAAGTGATGCGAATTCACCGCGTTTCATAGGTTGATCAGGTCCAAATGTAGTAGGTGTCATCCCACTTATCATACCATCGCGCTGTAGAGTATAGACCGCGGTGGCATACCACATGGTAAGCGGAACATCGGTAAATTTCTGATCATTTACTGGATCCGGCACTTTAGCATCCCCGGCTAACTCGCGAATGTGTTCGAGCATAGCCGCAGCTTCAGACCGACTAACCGGGCGATCAGGTTTAACTGTGCCGTCCTCATAGCCTTGAATGAGGCCTATTGCTAATGCTTGTTCCATTACTGTATAAGCCCAGTGTGAGGATACTAGGTCTGAGCCTGTCGCTGCTGGCGGGTTCTTAACGTTAGCAGCTTGGTCTGTTGACTTTGTTAGCGCCATGGAGTCGGCTATTTTTTTGAAATCGTACATGCGGTTAAGTCCGGATAAGAATTCGGCACGCGTGATGCTTCTGTCTGGTTGGTATCGATTATTGATGCCGCTAAGCCAGCCTTTGACATTCATGCGCAGAACAGCTTCTCTCGACCAATGGCCTACCGTATCTGGAAAAACAAGCGGTTTAACTGAAGCGATACCATCTGCAATCCCTTTGGCCATCTGCAAACGTACCGCATTATCAGCCAGCTTGGCAGCATCGCTGCGGTTACTTAAGAATGCTGTTTCAATGAGTACACTGGGAATTGTACCATTGCGCACAACGTAGACGGAGCTAGGAATTAGGCCGTAACTATTCAAATTTGTTACAGCTAAGTAGGGCTGCAGAATATTTTGAGCTAATTGTTTGCTGTAAGAGGTTAGCGCCGTCATCTCCGCACTGGCCGGATAACTTACTTGCGGGTACTGCGCATCATAGTAAAGCACCATGGCGCCATTTGAAGCTGGATTGGAGTACCAGTTCGCATGAATGGAGACGAACAGATCTGCCGTCTGTGCATTTGTAAATTCAACGCGCTGAGCCAGCGATAAATATCGGTCTTCCTCACGTGTCATAATGACAGTAATGCCTTTGTTCACAAGCTCATTTTTAACTTTTAGGGCAATATCGAGATTGACTGCTTTTTCTTGAAGGCCATTGACCCCAATGGCTCCTGGATCGCTGCCCCCGTGACCGGGATCAATTACTACAGTTGTTGCAAATGCTGGATATGGCAGCAGAAGTAACCCTAGCAGGGTCATAAAAATCATTTTTCGTGGTGTATGCCGTTTGTTCAAGTATGTCATTCCTTCCCATAGTTGTAAGAGAACAAGCATATAAGCTCATGGCCTAGTATAATTGTACATTGAAAGGGCCATCTTTTGAACGTATAATAGACTTGTAGATTTTGGGAGAAGGATGGTGAACGATGCGAAAAAACACCTTGACACTAATTATTTTCCTAGTTATTGGATTAATTACCGGTATTATTGTCGGCCAGTTGATCGTTCCTGTCAAAGCGCTGTCTTTTTTAACCAAATCAGTTGAAATCACTTGGCAGCCCAAAGCTGACTTACAGGTGATCCGATATGATCTGAATTTTCTAATTAAACTCAACCTATGCAGTATTTTTGGACTATTTGCCGGATTTTTGGTTTATAGAAAGCTTTAATCAGCACATGGATCTGTAACAAAGGGAGACAAGACAGGCATGCAGCCAACATCGATTTCTAACAAAACACTCGTGCTAGCTTCTTCCTCGCCGCGCAGGCAGGAACTCATTCGTACGTTAGGCATTCCATATCGAATCGCAGTAAGCGATGCAGATGAAACCGTAGAATTTGGTCTTAGCCCTGCTGATATTGTTGAGACGCTGTCGCTTCGCAAGGCGCTAGTCGTATTGCCTCAATGTCGAATTTCGGAAATTGTTATCGGATCGGATACGATCGTTGTAGTGGACAATGAGGTTCTGGGAAAGCCAAAGAATGAACAAGATGCTGCTGTCATGTTAGAGCGTTTGCAAGGAAGAACCCATGAGGTATATAGCGGTATTGCTTGTATTGATGCAGTAGACGGCAGAAGGCATGTCAGCCATCGGGTGACCAAAGTTACGATGAAGCCTTTGCTCAAAGAGCAGATTCAGAGATATATAGCGACTGGCGAACCCTTGGATAAGGCAGGTTCTTATGGGATTCAAGGATTAGGGGCAACGATCGTTGAAGGGATTGAAGGCGATTATTTTAATGTGGTAGGATTACCATTATCTTTATTAAGCGAACTGCTGACGAATTTTGGTCTTCATGTGATATAATTGGATAAATGAGGCGAAAAGAGGTCAAGTTATGAATAGTGAATTTACGATCGCCGTGCATAGCTTGGTTCTTCTTGCACATCGACCTGATCGAATGGCGACAAGTGAAATGATTGCCACCAATGTATCCACGCATTCAGCCCGTATTCGCAAAGTAATGGGACTGCTGCGTAACGCAGGGTACGTTCGTACCAAAGAAGGGATTGGCGGCGGATTCATTCTGGACTGTGATCCTGCCGAGGTGACGTTAGGAGAAATTTATCGTGTAACCAGCCAAGGCACATTAAAACCAAGCTGGTGCTGCGGGGATCAAAGTGTAGATTGCCAGATTTCTTCTAACATGCAGGGTATGATGGACCAGCTTTTTCAAAATGCTGAAGAACACCTGGCAGAATATCTGGATAGCGAAACCATCGATACAGTTTATAATAAAATTAAAAACAAAAATAAAGAGGAATGTCCGTCCAACTCTCAATTTAATTGAGAGTTTTTTTATTTCTTCTTTTGATGATTCAACTAGGTGGCGCCCATGGAAAATGTTATAATGAATGGAAAATGCTTGAACTTCAAACGATAAGGGAGAAAGAGGGGGATTTATGTCGACGCAATCTGTCATATTGCTGCGTGACTTGCAAGCTGAAGATCGACCAAGAGAGCGCATGATGCAGTATGGATCAGCGGCATTAAGCAATGCTGAGCTGCTCGCTATTTTGCTTCGAACGGGTACTTTCTCGGAATCGGCGCTGCGGCTTGCCGAAAGAGTGTTAGCCGAATGCGGCGGTTTACGCGGGATATCAGAGCTTAGCCGTGATGAACTAACTAGAATTAAAGGAATTGGTGATGCCAAAGCACTGCAAATTCAAGCAGGGATTGAGCTGGGGCGCCGAATGGCTAAGAGCAAGTTAAACAGAACGGTCACGATTCGCACACCAAGCGATGTGGCAGAACTGCTTACGGAACAATTACGCTATCACCAGAAGGAGCACTTTTGTTGTATCTTTTTAAATACCAAGAATCAAGTTTTAGCCTATGAAGTATTGTCTATAGGCAGTCTCAATGCCGCCATTGTACATCCCCGTGAAGTATTCGCAGCTGCGATCAAGCGTAACAGCGCCTCCATCATCTGTGTCCACAACCATCCGAGCGGAGACCCTACACCCAGTAAAGAGGATATTGATATCACAGAAAGGCTGGTTGAAGGGGGCCGGATTCTCGGAATCGACGTCCTGGATCACGTCATTATCGGCGACACGCAATTTATTAGTTTGAAGGAACAAGGTTATTTGTAATATAATAATATGTATGCCCAGAGTTTAAGCGGGACGGAGCAAATAACAGATTTATTACAAAAATGACAACTAGAGCGACGAAAAAAAAGGAGTGCTTATTATGTTTGGCGGATTTACCAAAGATCTAGGAATTGACCTTGGCACAGCGAACACACTTGTATATCAAAAAGGAAAAGGCATTATCGTAAGAGAACCTTCCGTGGTCGCATTGCGTACAGATACTAAAACGATAGAAGCGGTAGGTAACGCCGCGAAAAATATGATTGGACGCACACCAGGCAATATTCGCGCGGTTCGCCCTATGAAAGACGGCGTAATTGCTGATTTTGAGACAACTGCGATTATGATTCGTTATTTTTTGCGTCAAGCGCAGAAGAAACGTTTCTTATTTCAGCATCATCCTAATGTGATGGTCTGTGTACCTTCGGGCATTACGACCGTTGAAAAACGCGCCGTTAAAGAAGCAACGCGCCAAGCTGGCGCACGTGAAGCTTTCACCATTGAGGAACCATTCGCTGCAGCCATTGGCGCAGATTTGCCGGTTTGGGAGCCTACGGGTTCGATGATTGTTGATATTGGCGGAGGAACGACGGAAGTCGCAGTCATATCACTTGGCGGTATCGTAACCAGCCGGTCGATTCGTGTAGCCGGAGACGAAATGGACGAGGCAATTACCCAATATATTAAGCGCAATTATAATTTAATGATTGGTGAGCGGACCGCAGAATTGCTGAAAATGGAAGTTGGCTCCGCTCTGCGAATGGACAAGCCGGAGCATATGGAGATTCGCGGACGCGATCTGCTAACAGGATTGCCGAAGACGATTGCCGTTTCGTCGGATGAAATCACAGATGCGCTGTCCGACACCGTGAACAGCATAGTTGAAGCTGTTAAAATGACGCTTGAGAAATGTCCGCCGGAGCTGGCAGCTGACATTATGGACCGCGGCATCGTACTTGCCGGCGGCGGCGCACTGCTGCGCAACTTGGATCGCTTGCTTGCCCGCGAAACCGGCATGCCTGTGCTTGTCGCTGACAATCCGCTCGATTGCGTTGCGATTGGTACGGGACGATCCTTGGATAACTTGGAGGTATTTAAGAAAGCACAAGCTAGGGAATAACCGCGGTTCAAACGATACATGATCCTATTTACAGCTAACGCGTGGGACGGTGCTGAAGTTTGTTGAAGCTTATGGGGAACAAACGCCTAATCATCTTGCTGCTCGCGCTCATCTGTTTTTTCATTCTGATGGGGCTCACACTCAGCGGGCGCGCCAAGATGTATTGGCCTGAAAAATTCGTTAAAGACAGTATGTCTTGGACACAAAGCATTTTTTACCGGCCCGCCGGATATATCTCGGGTTTATTCGATGACATCCGAGAACTTCGAGTCATATATGAAGAGAATCGCACGCTTAAGCTGAGATTATCCCAATATGCTCGCGATACGCAGCGGCTCAATGATTTGGAATCACAAAATCAACGATTGAAAGTGGCACTCGGATTTACGGAGAGCCAGAAGCAATCCAATAAATACACGTACCGAATCGCCGAGGTGGTTTCTGCAAATACCGATCCCTATAACAATATCATTACGATTAATCTAGGTGCCAGGGATGGCATTAAAGAAAATATGTCGGTCATGACAGTGGATGGGTTGGCAGGCAGGATTCAGACGGTATCAGAGTTTTCTTCTAATGTACAGCTGCTTTTAGACATTAATGACGCGGATAACCATTCCAAAGCCATTGCCGTTACGGCCAAGGGCAAGGAGGGCAAAACATTCGGCGTAATTGAGAGCTATACCGACGGCAAGCTGATTATGACTAGGGTCGAGCAGACAGATCCGGTTCAAGTGGGCGATACGATTCTAACATCGGATCTAGGCAAAGTGTATCCAAGCGGAATTCCGATTGGTAAAGTCACTTCCAAAGAACCAGGTAAGTTCGGTATAACATTGAACGTATTAATTGAGCCGTTCGCATCCTTCCGGCACATTCGCGAAGTATTCGTTGTAGAAGTTCCGGAAGTGAGGTGACGCCATGGCACGCAGAGCTCGAATTATTTGGACGTGGTTATGGCTGTCCGTATTTGGTTTGTTTTTGCTGCAGGGTACGATTGTACATTGGATTCTGCCTGCTGCTTGGCAATCGCCGCAGGTTTATGTATCGCCAAACTTTACATTGATGATCATTATTTTTATGGGACTTTTTTTACATCGGCACTACGCTTTGTTCTACGGATTATTTTTTGGGTTATTGCAGGATTTTATCTACTATGGACATATGATAGGGCCGCAGTCGTTTGCGATCGGACTCGTTGGGTATGTGGCCGGACTAGTTCCGAGAAGGCAGTCCAGCCTTATCCTTTATACGTTGATATTGCTTGGGCTTGGCGAGCTTATGTTCGAGCATATCAATTATGGGTTGAATCGACTGTTCAGTGTGACCGGCACGACCTATCAATATGCGCTGGTTCACTTCATGCTTCCTAGTATGCTGTTCAATATGTTATTTGGACTTGCTGTCTATATCCCGATACGTAAGCTTTTTGAGAGGATTGTTGCTTCACAGCCGGTTGGCGAGGATTAATTTGGGCGTATGGAAGGAAAAGAGCGCCTTCTAGCCGAATTGGTAAGAAGGAGGCATTAGGGCTTATGACTGCTGGAAAACACCATGTGACGATAAAAGGAACGAAGGATGGCCTGCAATTTTTGCTTAGTGATGTCTGTTCGTATGAAACTCTAATTAAAGAGCTTCAGCATAAGTTAGAAAAGACGCATCAGCAAATTTTGACTGGACCCATTATTCATGTGCATGTAAAGCTTGGCAACCGTGATGTGACGGAATCGCAAAAAGAGCAGATTCGTGAAGTCATAGGCAGTAAAGGTAACCTGCTGATTCAATCGATAGAAAGCAGCATGCCGCCAAAACCGGCAGAAACAGGTACGAGTGCTTCAATAGTACGTATGACGGGTATTGTGCGTTCCGGACAGACGATTACACATGATGGTAATCTTTTGTTTTTGGGCGACGTGAATCCTGGAGGAACGATTGTTTGTACAGGGCACTTGTATGTGCTTGGCTCCATGCGCGGAATGGCGCATGCAGGCAGTGAGGGTGACGAGTCAGCGATCATCGCGGCATCCCATCTTCGTCCGACGCAGCTGCGAATTGCAGGCGTTATTTCACGGCCGCCGGATGAGTGGGGAATCGATGAGGCTTTCATGGAATATGCGTATATCAAAAACGGGAAGATGGAGATCGATAAACTTAACCATCTGCACCGGCTACAAGAGGAGTGAACCGAATTATGGGAGATGCGATCGTCATTACATCAGGTAAAGGCGGCGTCGGCAAAACGACAACATCCGCGAATCTAGGAACGGCCCTAGCGCTGCTTGGCAAAAAAGTGGTCATGGTTGACACGGATATCGGACTGCGCAATTTAGACGTCGTAATGGGGCTTGAAAATCGGATCATCTATGATCTCGTCGATGTGGCCGAGGGCAGATGCCGATTAAATCAAGCGTTAATTAAGGATAAGCGGTTTGAAGAATTATATATGCTCCCGGCTGCGCAAACGAAGGATAAGGACGCTGTGTCCCCCGATAAAGTGCGTGATATGATACTGGAGCTGAAGAAGGATTTCGAATTCGTAATCATTGACTGCCCTGCAGGCATCGAGCAAGGGTTTAAGAACGCTATCGCAGGTGCGGACAAAGCGATTGTTGTGACGACACCCGAGCATGCTGCGGTTCGTGACGCGGATCGGATTATTGGACTTCTCGAGAAGGAAGGCATTCGCTCGCCGAAGCTGATCATCAACCGTATTCGTCAAAATATGGTGAAAAAAGGTGAGATGCTGGATATCGATGAAATCGTATCTGTACTTTCTATTGATCTTGTGGGGATTGTACCGGATGACGAGTATGTTATAAAAGCCGCGAATTCCGGTGAACCTACTGTGATGAACCCGACTTCCCGCGCAGCGATTGCCTACCGCAATATTGCGCGTCGCATTCTAGGCGATTCGGTGCCTCTTATGCAGCTTGAGCCTCAAACGGGTGTTTTTCAGAAAGTGAAAAAAATGTTAGGTATCGGATGATAAGACTATGCTGCTCCTACAAAAATTAAAAAGACTAGATTATGTCGTAGTATTGATTTTGTTGTGTTTTATGGTCATGAGTATTTTTCTGGTTCACAGTGCAGACGTATCTAATGATAAGATCTCGATCCCGCTATACAAAAGTATTGCTATTGACCTGTTTGGTTTGATCGGGTTCTTGACGATGAGCCTTATCGATTACCAATGGTTAAAGAAAATATCGATGTATATGTACGGTGTCGGAATTGTTTTGCTGATTACCGTTTATTTATTTGTTCCTGAAATAAATGGTGCAAAGGGCTGGTTTTCACTCCCTGGAGGCTTTCTTTTTCAACCAGCCGAACTTATGAAATTAATTTTAATTATCACAATCGCGTCTTGGATATCCAAAAGAGAAGGAAATCGCCTTGAATTAAGGCGAGATGTTCTTCCCATTGGTTTGCTGGTGTTTATTCCGTTTCTGTTAACCGTAATTCAGCCGGATCTAGGGAATGCAGTCATTTTTCTTCTTATTATGCTTGGTATGCTCTGGATCGGTAATATTAAATACACACATGTGCTTATCGGCATTGTGATTATCGCAGGTGGCATGTTCCTCTTTTATCACCTCTATACGAGTTATCACGATGTCATTTACAATGAAGCAAAAAAATTAAAAGTTCAACATTGGATGAACCGCATAGATACGTTTCTGAATCCTGCGGCTGCATCTGATAAAAATAGTTATCAAGTGAATAATTCGATTACCGCTATTGGTTCCGGAGGCTTAGCAGGCGAAGGCTATTTGAAGGGCTCGTCTATTCATCGGAATGCAATTCCTTATGCTTATTCGGATTCCATTTTCGTTGTTGTGGGGGAAGAATTCGGTTTTCGCGGCGCGGCCGTACTGCTTATGATGTATTTTTTGATGATATATCGGATGATATTGATATCCATCCAAAGCGTTCGCATAATCGGTTCCTTTATCATCGTCGGCATCGTGTCCATGTTCGTTTTTCAAATTTTTGAAAATGTAGGGATGCTTATAGGGATCATGCCGCTGACCGGTATTACACTTCCTTTTATCTCCTACGGGGGGACGTCGCTGCTGATAAACATGCTGTCTTTAGGACTCGTGATGAGCGTGCGGATCCACCAGGATAAAGATGAATACGAAACGATATAGAAGAGCTTACAAAAGCCATGGCCTTGCTTGAACTGGTCATGGCTTTTTCATATTTTTCCGCTTGTCCTCATAGGCTTGTATTAAGTGTGTAGCTGTGAGGGGAAGGGGAATGGACAATGGAAACCAAGGAGCATGTGCGACAACGCCGAAATGAACGAATAAGAGAGCTGCAAGAGAGCGGTAAAACAACGAATAGAAGCCGTGAAATATCCAATTGGACAGAGCAGCATCCAGAATATATTTATCATGATTCTTCGGAATGGCGTAATAACCAGCTCCCAATCTTAGAAATCGAAGCAGAATTGGAGCCTATTCCAAACATGGATGAGCGTTTGGAGGATCCGGAATATGTATGGAACGAAAAGATTAAACGTGAATTCAGCTCAGGCTCAAGGAACGGACCTGTAAGGTTAAGGCCTGAGAGACAAGGTGTGCCGACTTGGCCTAGCCCGCCGCAATATCAAAGGAATTCAAGGGGTGGAGGTCGTTTTCCCACAATCGGAAAATTTTTTGGCATTAGAATGATTATTAGTATTGCGCTGTTTGGTGCAGTATGGGGAATGAATCAGTTCAATCAAGCATGGGCTGTTCAAGGAAAAAAGATGGTCTCGGAAGCATTATTCAAGCCTTTTGATTACCGAGCGGCTGCCGCTTGGTATGCCCGTACATTCAGCGGAGCTCCCTCGTTCATCCCTACCTTTGATTCCAAAAACAATCCTGATGCTGTTAAGGTCAACAGCGGCCAAACGCAGCGCACGTATTTTACTCCCGTTGAAGGGCATATCACGCTTCCTTTTGACGGAACCCATTCGGGTATCTTAATCCAGACTAAAGTGGACACTCCTGTTAACGCCATGGATGCGGGGCAGGTGGTATCTGTCAGCAGCAAGACGAATACAGAGATCACCGTCGTGATTCGGCATCCTGAGGGCGTAGAGACAACATATGGATTCATTCAGCAATGCCGTGTTGAAGAGGGAGATTGGATTAAAGGGGGCGAAACGATCGGATTGACAGGGAAGGCCGGCACGCATCCTGAGGGGACGCTCTATTTTGCAGTCAATAAAGACAACCATATGCTCAACCCGACGGATGTGGTCGCTTTTGAATAAATGGTTCGGTGTGCGGATACGCTTACATCCAATGTTTACATTAATGATGATGATTTCGCTCTTTACTGGATATTGGATCGAGACGATTACGTTATTCATCATTGTGCTGGTTCATGAGTTTGGGCATGTTGCGGCGGCCAAGGGGTTTGGATGGCGGGTTAAAGAAGTAAAGTTGCTGCCTTTTGGCGGTGTGGCCGTCGTAGATGAAGCAGGTAATGTGCCGGCACTTGAGGAATGGTGCGTAGCGCTGGCCGGACCTTTGCAGCATGTATGGATGATCGCAGCTGCATTGATTTTGAAAAATATGGGTGCAGGCGATCCCGTGTGGTGGGACTATGTGATTCGGGCAAATGCGATGATTGGCGGCTTTAATCTGCTTCCTGTGCTGCCCCTGGACGGAGGCAGGATATTGCAATCGCTGCTCAGCTATGCTGTGCCCTACCATCGTGCTCTGTTGTTTACGGTGACAGTCAGTTTAATATGCAGCATGATCATCGTTTCGGGTGCAATTTATACTTTTTTTGCAGAGCAGCTGCAGTTAAATTTATTTGTTATTGGAGTATTTCTCTTAGTTTCCAATTGGTATGCCTATCGTCAAATCCCGTATTTTTTTGTCCGGTTTTTGATGTCGCGCAGCGAACGAATGGATCAACTGACGAATCAGGGCGCTATCGCAGCTCCCATCGTGGTGCCTCCTCAAAGGCAAATTTCCGATGTACTTAAGCTTTTTATGCGTGAAAAATACCACCTGATTTATGTGATTAACGATAGAGGAACGATCCGGGCCGTTTTACCTGAAAAGCGTGTGGTGGAAGGGTATTTTCATCGGGGAAACCCGGGGGGTGCCATTTCCGAGCTGATCATGTAAAATAAGATTGAGGTGAGCGCATGAAGCAGGTCGTGGTGCACTGTAAACCGGATATGAAGCAGGCAGCGCTCTTAGAAGACGGCCGGCTTGTTGAATATGATGTACAACACTTTACTGAGCATCAGAAAGCAGGAAGCATTTATTTGGGGAAAGTAGTGAACGTTATTCCCGGCATGCAGGCAGCTTTTGTTGATATCGGATTGGATAAAAATGCTTTTTTGTATTTAGATGATGTATTGCCTATACGAAAAGAGAAAACACCTGGCGGCAAGCCAACCATTACGGATCTGGTTACGGTTGGGCAGCAGCTGATGGTGCAGGTTATGAAAGAGCCTGAAGGAACGAAAGGCGCAAGAGTGTCAACGCACTTTGCTTTGCCCGGCCGCTGGCTCGTTTATATGCCGGATGCAGGTTACAGTGCCGTATCGCGCAAAATAGAATCCGAAGTGGAACGGGGACGATTGCGGCGGATTGCCGAGCTTGTGTGCAGCGGCAATGAAGGCGTGATTGCCCGTACTGTAGCCGCGGGACAGAGTGAAGAAGCGCTGCAGCATGATTTGCAGCAGCTGCGCGATGTGTTTACTGGCGTGCTTGCTAAGGCGGAAACTGCCGAAGCTCCGGAGCTTCTTCATCAAGATGCAGACCTGCTGGCTAGGCTTGCTCGCGATGTTATTTCCGAAGATGTCGCAGAGGTGTGGGTTGATGATCAAGATGTTTGTGAAGAGATCCGTAACCTGCTCGCAAAGCACAGTCCGGGATTGATCGATCGTGTCAAATTTCGCAGCGAGCGTCCGTCATTATTTGATCAATTCGGTGTGGCAGATGAAATTAACAAATGTTTTCGCCGAAAGGTTTGGCTGCCGAGCGGCGGTTATCTCGTTATTGATCCAACGGAAGGCCTTACTGTCATCGATGTAAATACAGGGAAGTATATCGGCAATACGCATGAACTTGAAGAAACGGTGTACCGTACGAATTTGGAAGCAGCTGGCGAAATACCAAGACTGCTCCGATTGCGCAACATACGAGGCATTATTATCGTTGATTTTATTGATATGTCGCAAGAGTCGAACCGCTCAGCCATACTCGATATCCTCCAAACGGAAGTCCGCAAAGATCGTTCGAAAACGATCGTCGTCGGTTGGACGAAGCTGGGCCTTATTGAAATGACACGCAAACGGAAATAGAGTGAACCGTACTTTTCATATCAAACTGCAAGCGGATGGTCTATTAAAGGCAGTTCCTACATAGAGGATAATGATAGCCTTATAAGTTGCGTAAGCTGTTTAAAATATGAAGGAGGTTCTGACATGCCGTTTTTTGATAAATTAAAGCAAGGTGCCAGCGATACCGCCAAAAAAGCGAAGCAAACCATGGAAATATCCAAGCTTAATTCGCATATTTCAACTAAGAAGAAAGAAATAGAAAGCAGCTATACAACAATAGGCGAAGCTGTTTTTGAGGCCTTTACGCTGAACGATGCTTCTTTGGCAGAGGAACTCATTGCAACTCATTCAGCAGAAATCATGAAGCATCAGGAAGATATAAGGGAAGCGGAATCGAAAATTATGGAGATGCGCGATGAAAAATTGTGCGATTGCGGAAAAACAGTTGAACTCGAGACCAAATTTTGTCCGCATTGCGGCCATCAATTTGCTTGATAATAAAGTTAAGATGTGCTAGAATACTTTGGTGTGTTGCTTAAGATGCATCATGCTGTAACCGCTCGAATCGGGTCTACAAGTGCGATCTAATGCCGAAAGTTCTGCTGCCCATATGGGTTTTGGAGTTCTTTCCATGAGACGCCACCTGGAAAGTAGGCGAGTCTGAGACATGAGGAGGTGCAATGAATATGTACGCAATTATTGAGACAGGCGGCAAACAATACAAAGTGCAAGAAGGCGATGTTTTGTTTATCGAGAAGTTGAATGCAGGCGAAGGTGAATCCGTTACTTTTGATAAAGTATTGGCTGTATCCAACGACAACGGTTTGACTGTTGGCGCACCATTGTTAGCTGGCGCTGCGGTTTCCGCAAAAGTGGAAAAGCACGGTAAAGATCGCAAAATCATCGTTTACAAATATAAAGCGAAGAAGAACTACCGCCGCAAGCAAGGTCATCGTCAGCCTTACACGAAAGTCGTGATTGAGAAAATCAACGCGTAAGAGGCTCGGACATGATCGAAGTAACGATTCGGCGTAGATCCGAACAAGATTCATATCTCTCGTCTTTCCATGTGGAAGGACATGCACAGTTTGACGAACCAGGCAAAGACTTAGTCTGTGCCGCCGTTTCCGCTATTACAGTAGGAACAGTCAATTCAGTAGAAACGCTGACGGGTGTAATCTTGATTCATGAGATGGAGCTCGGTCTTCTCGATGTTACCGTACCGGATCTTATTGAGCCGGATGCGGCTTCGCAAGTTCAGCTTTTGCTCGAATCGATGGTTGTCATGCTTCATACAATCGCACTTAACTATGGCGAGTACATCGTCATTGATACAACCTATAATGAAGGAGGTTGACATCCATGTTGCAATTAAATCTTCAATTATTCGCATCCAAAAAAGGTGTGGGCTCCACAAAAAACGGTCGTGATTCAGCAGCACAGCGCCTTGGCGTTAAGCGTGCTGACGGTCAAACCGTTACAGCGGGCAGCATTCTCGTTCGCCAACGCGGCACGAAAATCCACCCGGGCAACAACGTTGGCATCGGAAAAGACGATACGTTGTTTGCATTGGTACAAGGCGTTGTGAAGTTCGAACGTTGGGGTCGTGAGCGCAAAAAAGTGAGCGTATACCCAGTAGAACAAGCGCCTGTAGCGGCTGCTGTCGAAGCGTAAATTAAACCACCTAACCCTGGCGACGCGAGCGTACGCCAGGGTTTTTTGTTTAGCCTGTAAGGCATTCTATGTTATACTTTTTTTAGGGAAATATTCGATAAGGAAATGAGGAGAGTATGCCATGGCGTTGTGGAACCGAAGCCGGGCTAAGCGGGAGCAATATTCGGAACTAGACAAACAGCAGGAAGAGTTCGATCGTTTTATGCTACAGACGATTAATCATATGCGGCATGATTGGATGAACGATCTTCAGGTGCTTTTCGGATATATTCAAATGAAAAAAGTTGATAATTTACAGCTATATGTGGAGAAAATAAAGCAAAAGATGAAATACGAAAGCGCGTTGTCTAAACTGGGTGTTCCGTGGCTTGTTGCTTATCTATTTTCGTTTCGCGCAAACTCCAAGGTGATGCGGCTTGACGTAGAGTTGGAAGATGACATTTATCTAGATCAGCTGCCACTCCATGCAGATGATGCGGCATTCTTGATCCGTGAAGTGATTGAGCTGTGTAAAGCTTCGGCTGAAGAAGGTATGATGGAAAATATTCTCAGCATTCAAATGGAGCAGGAAGAAAGCTCTTTGCTGCTTGATTTCGTTTATCAAGGC